>JBBAXF010000011.1:0-5000 GCA_037837765.1 Delichon dasypus | reverse complement strand
GGGTTAGGGTTAGGGTTAGGGTTAGGGTTAGGGTTAGGGTTAGGGTTAGGGTTAGGGTTAGGGTTAGGGTTAGGGTTAGGGTTAGGGTTAGGGTTAGGGTTAGGGTTAGGGTTAGGGTTAGGGTTAGGTTAGGGTTAGGGTTAGGGTTAGGGTTAGGGTTAGGGTTAGGGTTAGGGTTAGGGTTAGGGTTAGGGTTAGGGTTAGGGTTAGGGTTAGGGTTAGGGTTAGGGTTAGGGTTAGGGTTAGGGTTAGGTTAGGGTTAGGGTTAGGGTTAGGGTTAGGGTTAGGGTTAGGGTTAGGGTTAGGGTTAGGGTTAGGGTTAGGGTTAGGGTTAGGGTTAGGGTTAGGGTTAGGGTTAGGGTTAGGGTTAGGGTTAGGTTAGGGTTAGGGTTAGGGTTAGGGTTAGGGTTAGGGTTAGGGTTAGGGTTAGGGTTAGGGTTAGGGTTAGGGTTAGGGTTAGGGTTAGGGTTAGGGTTAGGGTTAGGGTTAGGGTTAGGGTTAGGGTTAGGGTTAGGGTTAGGGTTAGGGTTAGGGTTAGGGTTAGGGTTAGGGTTAGGGTTAGGGTTAGGTTAGGGTTAGGGTTAGGGTTAGGGTTAGGGTTAGGGTTAGGGTTAGGGTTAGGGGTTAGGGTTAGGGTTAGGGTTAGGGTTAGGGTTAGGGTTAGGGTTAGGGTTAGGGTTAGGGTTAGGGTTAGGGTTAGGGTTAGGGTTAGGGTTAGGGTTAGGGTTAGGGTTAGGGTTAGGGTTAGGGTTAGGGTTAGGGTTAGGGTTAGGGTTAGGGTTAGGGTTAGGGTTAGGGTTAGGGTTAGGGTTAGGGTTAGGGTTAGGGTTAGGGTTAGGGTTAGGGTTAGGGTTAGGGTTAGGGTTAGGGTTAGGGTTAGGGTTAGGGTTAGGGTTAGGGTTAGGGTTAGGGTTAGGGTTAGGGTTAGGGTTAGGGTTAGGGTTAGGGTTAGGGTTAGGGTTAGGGTTAGGGTTAGGGTTAGGGTTAGGGTTAGGGTTAGGGTTAGGGTTAGGGTTAGGGTTAGGGTTAGGGTTAGGGTTAGGGTTAGGGTTAGGGTTAGGGTTAGGGTTAGGGTTAGGGTTAGGGTTAGGGTTAGGGTTAGGGTTAGGTTAGGGTTAGGGTTAGGGTTAGGGTTAGGGTTAGGGTTAGGGTTAGGGTTAGGGTTAGGGTTAGGGTTAGGGTTAGGGTTAGGTTAGGGTTAGGGTTAGGGTTAGGGTTAGGGTTAGGGTTAGGGTTAGGGTTAGGGTTAGGGTTAGGGTTAGGGTTAGGGTTAGGGTTAGGGTTAGGGTTAGGGTTAGGGTTAGGGTTAGGGTTAGGGTTAGGGTTAGGGTTAGGGTTAGGGTTAGGGTTAGGGTTAGGTTAGGGTTAGGGTTAGGGTTAGGGTTAGGGTTAGGTTAGGGTTAGGGTTAGGGTTAGGGTTAGGGTTAGGGTTAGGGTTAGGGTTAGGGTTAGGTTAGGGTTAGGGTTAGGGTTAGGGTTAGGGTTAGGGTTAGGGTTAGGGTTAGGGTTAGGGTTAGGGTTAGGGTTAGGGTTAGGGTTAGGGTTAGGGTTAGGGTTAGGGTTAGGGTTAGGGTTAGGGTTAGGGTTAGGGTTAGGGTTAGGGTTAGGGTTAGGGTTAGGGTTAGGGTTAGGGTTAGGGTTAGGGTTAGGGTTAGGGTTAGGGTTAGGGTTAGGGTTAGGGTTAGGGTTAGGTTAGGGTTAGGGTTAGGGTTAGGGTTAGGGTTAGGGTTAGGGTTAGGGTTAGGGTTAGGGTTAGGTTAGGGTTAGGGTTAGGGTTAGGGTTAGGGTTAGGGTTAGGGTTAGGGTTAGGGTTAGGGTTAGGGTTAGGGTTAGGGTTAGGGTTAGGGTTAGGGTTAGGGTTAGGGTTAGGGTTAGGGTTAGGGTTAGGGTTAGGGTTAGGGTTAGGGTTAGGGTTAGGGTTAGGGTTAGGGTTAGGGTTAGGGTTAGGGTTAGGGTTAGGGTTAGGGTTAGGGTTAGGGTTAGGGTTAGGGTTAGGGTTAGGGTTAGGGTTAGGGTTAGGGTTAGGGTTAGGTTAGGGTTAGGGTTAGGGTTAGGGTTAGGGTTAGGGTTAGGGTTAGGGTTAGGGTTAGGGTTAGGGTTAGGGTTAGGGTTAGGGTTAGGGTTAGGGTTAGGGTTAGGGTTAGGGTTAGGGTTAGGGTTAGGGTTAGGGTTAGGGTTAGGGTTAGGGTTAGGGTTAGGTTAGGGTTAGGGTTAGGGTTAGGGTTAGGGTTAGGGTTAGGGTTAGGGTTAGGGTTAGGGTTAGGGTTAGGGTTAGGGTTAGGGTTAGGGTTAGGGTTAGGGTTAGGGTTAGGGTTAGGTTAGGGTTAGGGTTAGGGTTAGGGTTAGGGTTAGGGTTAGGGTTAGGGTTAGGGTTAGGGTTAGGGTTAGGGTTAGGGTTAGGGTTAGGGTTAGGGTTAGGGTTAGGGTTAGGGTTAGGGTTAGGGTTAGGGTTAGGGTTAGGGTTAGGGTTAGGGTTAGGGTTAGGGTTAGGGTTAGGGTTAGGGTTAGGGTTAGGGTTAGGGTTAGGGTTAGGGTTAGGGTTAGGGTTAGGGTTAGGGTTAGGGTTAGGGTTAGGGTTAGGGTTAGGGTTAGGGTTAGGGTTAGGGTTAGGGTTAGGGTTAGGGTTAGGGTTAGGGTTAGGGTTAGGGTTAGGGTTAGGGTTAGGGTTAGGGTTAGGGTTAGGGTTAGGGTTAGGGTTAGGGTTAGGGTTAGGGTTAGGGTTAGGGTTAGGGTTAGGGTTAGGGTTAGGGTTAGGGTTAGGGTTAGGGTTAGGGTTAGGGTTAGGGTTAGGGTTAGGGTTAGGGTTAGGGTTAGGGTTAGGGTTAGGGTTAGGGTTAGGGTTAGGGTTAGGGTTAGGGTTAGGGTTAGGGTTAGGGTTAGGGTTAGGGTTAGGGTTAGGGTTAGGGTTAGGGTTAGGGTTAGGTTAGGTTAGGGTTAGGGTTAGGGTTAGGGTTAGGGTTAGGGTTAGGGTTAGGGTTAGGGTTAGGGTTAGGGGTTAGGGTTAGGGTTAGGGTTAGGGTTAGGGTTAGGGTTAGGGTTAGGGTTAGGGTTAGGGTTAGGGTTAGGGTTAGGGTTAGGTTAGGGTTAGGGTTAGGGTTAGGGTTAGGGTTAGGGTTAGGGTTAGGGTTAGGGTTAGGGTTAGGGTTAGGGTTAGGGTTAGGTTAGGGTTAGGGTTAGGGTTAGGGTTAGGGTTAGGGTTAGGGTTAGGGTTAGGGTTAGGGTTAGGGTTAGGGTTAGGGTTAGGGTTAGGGTTAGGGTTAGGGTTAGGGTTAGGGTTAGGGTTAGGGTTAGGGTTAGGGTTAGGGTTAGGGTTAGGGTTAGGGTTAGGGTTAGGGTTAGGGTTAGGGTTAGGGTTAGGGTTAGGGTTAGGGTTAGGGTTAGGGTTAGGGTTAGGGTTAGGGTTAGGGTTAGGGTTAGGGTTAGGGTTAGGGTTAGGGTTAGGGTTAGGGTTAGGGTTAGGGTTAGGGTTAGGGTTAGGGTTAGGGTTAGGGTTAGGGTTAGGGTTAGGGTTAGGGTTAGGGTTAGGGTTAGGGTTAGGGTTAGGGTTAGGGTTAGGGTTAGGGTTAGGGTTAGGGTTAGGTTAGGGTTAGGGTTAGGGTTAGGGTTAGGGTTAGGGTTAGGGTTAGGGTTAGGGTTAGGGTTAGGGTTAGGGTTAGGGTTAGGGTTAGGGTTAGGGTTAGGGTTAGGGTTAGGGTTAGGGTTAGGGTTAGGGTTAGGGTTAGGGTTAGGGTTAGGGTTAGGGTTAGGGTTAGGGTTAGGGTTAGGGTTAGGGTTAGGGTTAGGGTTAGGGTTAGGGTTAGGGTTAGGGTTAGGGTTAGGGTTAGGGTTAGGGTTAGGGTTAGGGTTAGGGTTAGGGTTAGGGTTAGGGTTAGGGTTAGGGTTAGGGTTAGGGTTAGGGTTAGGGTTAGGGTTAGGGTTAGGGTTAGGGTTAGGGTTAGGGTTAGGGTTAGGGTTAGGGTTAGGGTTAGGGTTAGGGTTAGGGTTAGGGTTAGGGTTAGGGTTAGGGTTAGGGTTAGGGTTAGGGTTAGGGTTAGGGTTAGGGTTAGGGTTAGGGTTAGGGTTAGGGTTAGGGTTAGGGTTAGGGTTAGGGTTAGGGTTAGGGTTAGGGTTAGGGTTAGGGTTAGGGTTAGGGTTAGGGTTAGGGTTAGGGTTAGGGTTAGGGTTAGGGTTAGGGTTAGGGTTAGGGTTAGGGTTAGGGTTAGGGTTAGGGTTAGGGTTAGGGTTAGGGTTAGGGTTAGGTTAGGGTTAGGGTTAGGGTTAGGTTAGGGTTAGGGTTAGGGTTAGGGTTAGGGTTAGGGTTAGGGTTAGGGTTAGGGTTAGGGTTAGGGTTAGGGTTAGGGTTAGGGTTAGGGTTAGGGTTAGGGTTAGGGTTAGGGTTAGGGTTAGGGTTAGGGTTAGGGTTAGGGTTAGGGTTAGGGTTAGGGTTAGGGTTAGGGTTAGGGTTAGGGTTAGGGTTAGGGTTAGGGTTAGGGTTAGGGTTAGGGTTAGGGTTAGGGTTAGGGTTAGGGTTAGGGTTAGGGTTAGGGTTAGGGTTAGGGTTAGGGTTAGGGGTTAGGGTTAGGGTTAGGGTTAGGGTTAGGGTTAGGGTTAGGGTTAGGGTTAGGGTTAGGGTTAGGGTTAGGGTTAGGGTTAGGGTTAGGGTTAGGGTTAGGGTTAGGGTTAGGGTTAGGGTTAGGGTTAGGGTTAGGTTAGGGTTAGGGTTAGGGTTAGGGTTAGGGTTAGGGTTAGGGTTAGGGTTAGGGTTAGGGTTAGGGTTAGGGTTAGGGTTAGGGTTAGGGTTAGGGTTAGGGTTAGGGTTAGGGTTAGGGTTAGGGTTAGGGTTAGGGTTAGGGTTAGGGTTAGGGTTAGGGTTAGGGTTAGGGTTAGGGTTAGGGTTAGGGTTAGGGTTAGGGTTAGGGTTAGGGTTAGGGTTAGGGTTAGGGTTAGGGTTAGGGTTAGGGTTAGGGGTTAGGGGTTAGGGTTAGGGTTAGGGTTAGGGTTAGGGTTAGGGTTAGGGTTAG
>JBBAXF010000010.1:31382957-31389664 GCA_037837765.1 Delichon dasypus | reverse complement strand
AACCCTAACCCTAACCCTAACCCTAACCCTAACCCTAACCCTAACCCTAACCCTAACCCTAACCCTAACCCTAACCCTAACCCTAACCCTAACCCTAACCCTAACCCTAACCCTAACCCTAACCCTAACCCTAACCCTAACCCTAACCCTAACCCTAACCCTAACCCTAACCCTAACCCTAACCCTAACCCTAACCCTAACCCTAACCCTAACCCTAACCCTAACCCTAACCCTAACCCTAACCCTAACCCTAACCCTAACCCTAACCCTAACCCTAACCCTAACCCTAACCCTAACCCTAACCCTAACCCTAACCCTAACCCTAACCCTAACCCTAACCCTAACCCTAACCCTAACCCTAACCCTAACCCTAACCCTAACCCTAACCCTAACCCTAACCCTAACCTCCTAACCCTAACCCTAACCCTAACCCTAACCCTAACCCTAACCCTAACCCTAACCCTAACCCTAACCCTAACCCTAACCCTAACCCTAACCCTAACCCTAACCCTAACCCTAACCCTAACCCTAACCCTAACCCTAACCCTAACCCTAACCCTAACCCTAACCCTAACCCTAACCCTAACCCTAACCCTAACCCTAACCCTAACCCTAACCCTAACCCTAACCCTAACCCTAACCCTAACCCTAACCCTAACCCTAACCCTAACCCTAACCCTAACCCTAACCCTAACCCTAACCCTAACCCTAACCCTAACCCTAACCCTAACCCTAACCCTAACCCTAACCCTAACCCTAACCCTAACCCTAACCCTAACCCTAACCCTAACCCTAACCCTAACCCTAACCCTAACCCTAACCCTAACCCTAACCCTAACCCTAACCCTAACCCTAACCCTAACCCTAACCCTAACCCTAACCCTAACCCTAACCCTAACCCTAACCCTAACCCTAACCCTAACCCTAACCCTAACCCTAACCCTAACCCTAACCCTAACCCTAACCCTAACCCTAACCCTAACCCTAACCCTAACCCTAACCCTAACCCTAACCCTAACCCTAACCCTAACCCTAACCCTAACCCTAACCCTAACCCTAACCCTAACCCTAACCCTAACCCTAACCCTAACCCTAACCCTAACCCTAACCCTAACCCTAACCCTAACCCTAACCCTAACCCTAACCCTAACCCTAACCCTAACCCTAACCCTAACCCTAACCCTAACCCTAACCCTAACCCTAACCCTAACCCTAACCCTAACCCTAACCCTAACCCTAACCCTAACCCTAACCCTAACCCTAACCCTAACCCTAACCCTAACCCTAACCCTAACCCTAACCCTAACCCTAACCCTAACCCTAACCCTAACCCTAACCCTAACCCTAACCCTAACCCTAACCCTAACCCTAACCCTAACCCTAACCCTAACCCTAACCCTAACCCTAACCCTAACCCTAACCCTAACCCTAACCCTAACCCTAACCCTAACCCTAACCCTAACCCTAACCCTAACCCTAACCCTAACCCTAACCCTAACCCTAACCCTAACCCTAACCCTAACCCTAACCCTAACCCTAACCCTAACCCTAACCCTAACCCTAACCCTAACCCTAACCCTAACCCTAACCCTAACCCTAACCCTAACCCTAACCCTAACCCTAACCCTAACCCTAACCCTAACCCTAACCCTAACCCTAACCCTAACCCTAACCCTAACCCTAACCCTAACCCTAACCCTAACCCTAACCCTAACCCTAACCCTAACCCTAACCCTAACCCTAACCCTAACCCTAACCCTAACCCTAACCCTAACCCTAACCCTAACCCTAACCCTAACCCTAACCCTAACCCTAACCCTAACCCTAACCCTAACCCTAACCCTAACCCTAACCCTAACCCTAACCCTAACCCTAACCCTAACCCTAACCCTAACCCTAACCCTAACCCTAACCCTAACCCTAACCCTAACCCTAACCCTA
The DNA here is from genome assembly GCA_037837765.1 of Delichon dasypus. Classification (NCBI taxonomy): domain Eukaryota; kingdom Metazoa; phylum Chordata; class Aves; order Passeriformes; family Hirundinidae; genus Delichon; species Delichon dasypus. Next base: position 31,387,723 of record JBBAXF010000010.1, on the reverse strand, counting down.
ACCCTAACCCTAACCCTAACCCTAACCCTAACCCTAACCCTAACCCTAACCCTAACCCTAACCCTAACCCTAACCCTAACCCTAACCCTAACCCTAACCCTAACCCTAACCCTAACCCTAACCCTAACCCTAACCCTAACCCTAACCCTAACCCTAACCCTAACCCTAACCCTAACCCTAACCCTAACCCTAACCCTAACCCTAACCCTAACCCTAACCCTAACCCTAACCCTAACCCTAACCCTAACCCTAACCCTAACCCTAACCCTAACCCTAACCCTAACCCTAACCCTAACCCTAACCCTAACCCTAACCCTAACCCTAACCCTAACCCTAACCCTAACCCTAACCCTAACCCTAACCCTAACCCTAACCCTAACCCTAACCCTAACCCTAACCCTAACCCTAACCCTAACCCTAACCCTAACCCTAACCCTAACCCTAACCCTAACCCTAACCCTAACCCTAACCCTAACCCTAACCCTAACCCTAACCCTAACCCTAACCCTAACCCTAACCCTAACCCTAACCCTAACCCTAACCCTAACCCTAACCCTAACCCTAACCCTAACCCTAACCCTAACCCTAACCCTAACCCTAACCCTAACCCTAACCCTAACCCTAACCCTAACCCTAACCCTAACCCTAACCCTAACCCTAACCCTAACCCTAACCCTAACCCTAACCCTAACCCTAACCCTAACCCTAACCCTAACCCTAACCCTAACCCTAACCCTAACCCTAACCCTAACCCTAACCCTAACCCTAACCCTAACCCTAACCCTAACCCTAACCCTAACCCTAACCCTAACCCTAACCCTAACCCTAACCCTAACCCTAACCCTAACCCTAACCCTAACCCTAACCCTAACCCTAACCCTAACCCTAACCCTAACCCTAACCCTAACCCTAACCCTAACCCTAACCCTAACCCTAACCCTAACCCTAACCCTAACCCTAACCCTAACCCTAACCCTAACCCTAACCCTAACCCTAACCCTAACCCTAACCCTAACCCTAACCCTAACCCTAACCCTAACCCTAACCCTAACCCTAACCCTAACCCTAACCCTAACCCTAACCCTAACCCTAACCCTAACCCTAACCCTAACCCTAACCCTAACCCTAACCCTAACCCTAACCCTAACCCTAACCCTAACCCTAACCCTAACCCTAACCCTAACCCTAACCCTAACCCTAACCCTAACCCTAACCCTAACCCTAACCCTAACCCTAACCCTAACCCTAACCCTAACCCTAACCCTAACCCTAACCCTAACCCTAACCCTAACCCTAACCCTAACCCTAACCCTAACCCTAACCCTAACCCTAACCCTAACCCTAACCCTAACCCTAACCCTAACCCTAACCCTAACCCTAACCCTAACCCTAACCCTAACCCTAACCCTAACCCTAACCCTAACCCTAACCCTAACCCTAACCCTAACCCTAACCCTAACCCTAACCCTAACCCTAACCCTAACCCTAACCCTAACCCTAACCCTAACCCTAACCCTAACCCTAACCCTAACCCTAACCCTAACCCTAACCCTAACCCTAACCCTAACCCTAACCCTAACCCTAACCCTAACCCTAACCCTAACCCTAACCCTAACCCTAACCCTAACCCTAACCCTAACCCTAACCCTAACCCTAACCCTAACCCTAACCCTAACCCTAACCCTAACCCTAACCCTAACCCTAACCCTAACCCTAACCCTAACCCTAACCCTAACCCTAACCCTAACCCTAACCCTAACCCTAACCCTAACCCTAACCCTAACCCTAACCCTAACCCTAACCCTAACCCTAACCCTAACCCTAACCCTAACCCTAACCCTAACCCTAACCCTAACCCTAACCCTAACCCTAACCCTAACCCTAACCCTAACCCTAACCCTAACCCTAACCCTAACCCTAACCCTAACCCTAACCCTAACCCTAACCCTAACCCTAACCCTAACCCTAACCCTAACCCTAACCCTAACCCTAACCCTAACCCTAACCCTAACCCTAACCCTAACCCTAACCCTAACCCTAACCCTAACCCTAACCCTAACCCTAACCCTAACCCTAACCCTAACCCTAACCCTAACCCTAACCCTAACCCTAACCCTAACCCTAACCCTAACCCTAACCCTAACCCTAACCCTAACCCTAACCCTAACCCTAACCCTAACCCTAACCCTAACCCTAACCCTAACCCTAACCCTAACCCTAACCCTAACCCTAACCCTAACCCTAACCCTAACCCTAACCCTAACCCTAACCCTAACCCTAACCCTAACCCTAACCCTAACCCTAACCCTAACCCTAACCCTAACCCTAACCCTAACCCTAACCCTAACCCTAACCCTAACCCTAACCCTAACCCTAACCCTAACCCTAACCCTAACCCTAACCCTAACCCTAACCCTAACCCTAACCCTAACCCTAACCCTAACCCTAACCCTAACCCTAACCCTAACCCTAACCCTAACCCTAACCCTAACCCTAACCCTAACCCTAACCCTAACCCTAACCCTAACCCTAACCCTAACCCTAACCCTAACCCTAACCCTAACCCTAACCCTAACCCTAACCCTAACCCTAACCCTAACCCTAACCCTAACCCTAACCCTAACCCTAACCCTAACCCTAACCCTAACCCTAACCCTAACCCTAACCCTAACCCTAACCCTAACCCTAACCCTAACCCTAACCCTAACCCTAACCCTAACCCTAACCCTAACCCTAACCCTAACCCTAACCCTAACCCTAACCCTAACCCTAACCCTAACCCTAACCCTAACCCTAACCCTAACCCTAACCCTAACCCTAACCCTAACCCTAACCCTAACCCTAACCCTAACCCTAACCCTAACCCTAACCCTAACCCTAACCCTAACCCTAACCCTAACCCTAACCCTAACCCTAACCCTAACCCTAACCCTAACCCTAACCCTAACCCTAACCCTAACCCTAACCCTAACCCTAACCCTAACCCTAACCCTAACCCTAACCCTAACCCTAACCCTAACCCTAACCCTAACCCTAACCCTAACCCTAACCCTAACCCTAACCCTAACCCTAACCCTAACCCTAACCCTAACCCTAACCCTAACCCTAACCCTAACCCTAACCCTAACCCTAACCCTAACCCTAACCCTAACCCTAACCCTAACCCTAACCCTAACCCTAACCCTAACCCTAACCCTAACCCTAACCCTAACCCTAACCCTAACCCTAACCCTAACCCTAACCCTAACCCTAACCCTAACCCTAACCCTAACCCTAACCCTAACCCTAACCCTAACCCTAACCCTAACCCTAACCCTAACCCTAACCCTAACCCTAACCCTAACCCTAACCCTAACCCTAACCCTAACCCTAACCCTAACCCTAACCCTAACCCTAACCCTAACCCTAACCCTAACCCTAACCCTAACCCTAACCCTAACCCTAACCCTAACCCTAACCCTAACCCTAACCCTAACCCTAACCCTAACCCTAACCCTAACCCTAACCCTAACCCTAACCCTAACCCTAACCCTAACCCTAACCCTAACCCTAACCCTAACCCTAACCCTAACCCTAACCCTAACCCTAACCCTAACCCTAACCCTAACCCTAACCCTAACCCTAACCCTAACCCTAACCCTAACCCTAACCCTAACCCTAACCCTAACCCTAACCCTAACCCTAACCCTAACCCTAACCCTAACCCTAACCCTAACCCTAACCCTAACCCTAACCCTAACCCTAACCCTAACCCTAACCCTAACCCTAACCCTAACCCTAACCCTAACCCTAACCCTAACCCTAACCCTAACCCTAACCCTAACCCTAACCCTAACCCTAACCCTAACCCTAACCCTAACCCTAACCCTAACCCTAACCCTAACCCTAACCCTAACCCTAACCCTAACCCTAACCCTAACCCTAACCCTAACCCTAACCCTAACCCTAACCCTAACCCTAACCCTAACCCTAACCCTAACCCTAACCCTAACCCTAACCCTAACCCTAACCCTAACCCTAACCCTAACCCTAACCCTAACCCTAACCCTAACCCTAACCCTAACCCTAACCCTAACCCTAACCCTAACCCTAACCCTAACCCTAACCCTAACCCTAACCCTAACCCTAACCCTAACCCTAACCCTAACCCTAACCCTAACCCTAACCCTAACCCTAACCCTAACCCTAACCCTAACCCTAACCCTAACCCTAACCCTAACCCTAACCCTAACCCTAACCCTAACCCTAACCCTAACCCTAACCCTAACCCTAACCCTAACCCTAACCCTAACCCTAACCCTAACCCTAACCCTAACCCTAACCCTAACCCTAACCCTAACCCTAACCCTAACCCTAACCCTAACCCTAACCCTAACCCTAACCCTAACCCTAACCCTAACCCTAACCCTAACCCTAACCCTAACCCTAACCCTAACCCTAACCCTAACCCTAACCCTAACCCTAACCCTAACCCTAACCCTAACCCTAACCCTAACCCTAACCCTAACCCTAACCCTAACCCTAACCCTAACCCTAACCCTAACCCTAACCCTAACCCTAACCCTAACCCTAACCCTAACCCTAACCCTAACCCTAACCCTAACCCTAACCCTAACCCTAACCCTAACCCTAACCCTAACCCTAACCCTAACCCTAACCCTAACCCTAACCCTAACCCTAACCCTAACCCTAACCCTAACCCTAACCCTAACCCTAACCCTAACCCTAACCCTAACCCTAACCCTAACCCTAACCCTAACCCTAAC